>JBAMBL010001914.1:0-21188 GCA_037043405.1 Drosophila subquinaria
CCGGCAAATGGCGCGCGATAACCACTGGCTGAGCTGCTGAACGAAACTCTTGGCTCCCGAGCCAGTTGCCTCCTGCTGGCGCAGCCGCATCATCCTCAGTCCATGGACGCGAATGGCCCGCAGCTTGCGACGACGCGTCTGTATAAAGTAAATCATATCCGAGGGCGACACGGGCCCATTGCCGATCAGCAGGGCGCCCAGGGATAACCAGATCCTGGCCAGGCGCAGCATGACGATCAGCAGCAAGAAGGGCGCCCAGGGCAACGGACGTTCCAGCACAACGCCACTCGAGTTCTTGTCTATCAAGTATAGCAGGCAATATTCAAGTGATTATCCCTTCACAGGGTGTCAGGTGTCAACTCACCCTGTGGCAGACTCCATTTGGTGGTATGCTCGATCAGTTCCAGGCCACGATCGGCCCGTTCAATCGCGAATTGGCCAAAACGTGTGCAGGCAAAACGCTCGGCCTGCTCACGCACCTTCTGGTAGAAGTTGGGCGGCGATTTCTGCAGTTCACTGACTTCATCGTCCCCGATATGATCGCGCTGCGTATTCTGATCCTTGACCCCCGTTTCTGTCACTTGTGCCATATTTATGCTGATTCGCCACGCTTGATTAATTGCCGAATTTTTATAAATATACAACAAAAAACACAAAAAAAACCACAAATTTATTTATTTATTTGTTATGATTGTTCGTCTTGAATATGGTTTATGTTTTTTATTTGGATTCTTTTGATTTTTGAAACTGATACAAATATTCACGGGAGCTAATCATTGAGGTACGTCCCATGCTCAGCGTGATTTGTGGCTGACAACCCGAAAGTACGAATAGTCCTGGACTACTTATAAGGCCTCCGACTATAAGCAAAAGTGCGATCTTGTGTACTATATGGATAGATCATAGATCTGACACCGTCTGACATCGAGAACTCGGAATTATCAGCTTGCATCATCGCATCGCACTTTGAATACACTTTACTACATTTTAGTTAATATTCAGGTTTTTTTGCTCTTATTTTCATTTGGGCGCCTGTCTGACAAAACTTATAGCTGATCTATACATTATCTATTTTGATTTTGATTGTTTTTTGTTGCATTCCGGCAGAATGACTAACAACAAAAAATCAAAACAAATTAGCTATTATACAATTCGAGCAATTGGACTTTGCTCATCATTAGGGAATACTATTGAATAGTTTGCTCGGTGATAAGCGGATCGTACGAGCGCCCACTCATAACTAAGATCAGCTTCGAAACACTTAGTCTATTAATTGGCAACACTCTCTGTATCTCAAATATTGTTTCTACAGTCGTCGGATAAAGTATTTTGACAAAACTAAAGTTAAATCTTCGCGTAGTTTGAACTTACTTTATGTTAAGTTTGCCATCAATGGAAAGGTCATTAAAATTCCGTTCGAATGATACAAAACTTTCTTTAATCATTGAAAATTTTGAATTTTTGTAAAAGGCTATTGTTTTGTTTTTTTCCTCGACTTTTTACAAAAAATATTTTGTTGCAAAAAAATTCTTCAAACAATTCTAAGAGTAACTGAAAAAAAAAATTTTCAAACATCTCTTAACTAGTATTTTTTATTTTTTTTTTAAATTCCTAAAAATGACTATTTTAACCCATTATGCCTACATTTCATACAAAAAGTGTCTTATTGGCAATTTTCAAAAAATTATAAAAACGGTAGACTTTTACAAAAATTCAAACATTTTCAATGGTTAAGGAAAGTTTTGTATCATTCGAACGGAATTTTAATGACCTTTCCATTGATGCCAAACTTAACATAAAGTAAGTTCAAACTACGCGAAGATTTAACTTTAGTTTTGTCAAAATACTTTATCCGACGACTGTATTTGTATTCCCTCATTTTAAAAAATTTTAATAGTGTCATCTCATCAAAAAATAAAAAATTCTTAAACAGATTAATTCTACTTCCTACTTTTAGTTGTTGCTTATGTAAATTTAAATATGAGTCTACAAAATATATTGTGTATGGGAAATAACCTTAAATTATGAACAGTTTTAATTTATATTGTTTTAATTAACAAGATAAAATAAAAAGTAGAGTCAGTAAATTCGGAAATAATCGATATGATATGTTTATATTCTATGAACCTTTTGAATTTTTGAATTAATCCAGAATACTAAAATTAATTTTGATAAGATATGTTAAGGTAATGAACTTAACTTCAAAAACCTACTCTCAATTAGCTTCACATACTCCAACAAATTATTAAAAAAAATTAAATTGATTGCATTTTATGAAACTGGATATTTTCATATTGCAGACATACAGTGGCTCACAGCTTATTTCAACCAGCACAAAAAAAAACTTTATTTCAAAAGCTTTAATAACAACTAACTAAAATACAAACCTGATCAAAAGTATTTGCAGAAAACTAATGTTATATCAACTCATATTTTGAAAATATTAAAAATATTCGAAAATTTTTGGGTTTTTGTAAAAATAAACTTTTTTAACTTTTACCCTCGATTTAAAAAAAAAAATGTTGGGATGCACAAAACTTCTACAAACAATTTTGATAGTGTCAGCAAAAAAAAAATTTTTTGAATATTTTTGCTAGTATTTTTTATGATTTTTTGAAAATTTTTTCTTAAGCTACTTTTTGTATGAAATGGAGGAAAAAGTGGCTAAAATAGTAATTTTTAGGATTATAAAAAATACTAGCAAAAATATTTTTGAAAATTTTTTTTTTGTTGATATAACATTAATTTTCTGTAAATTCTTTTGATTAGGTTTGTATTTTAGTTAGTTGTAATTAAAGCTTTTGAATAAAGTTGCTTTTTGTGCTGGTTGAAATAAGCTGTGAGCCACTGTATGTATGCGAATTTGTTCTGCACTGTGAGCCTAAATTATTTCAAAACAAATACAAAAATATTTATTATAAACATTTGCACATGCATGGCATTTAATTTGATATTTATAGCGCTTATTGCATCGTCCAAATACAAAAAAAAAAGTAAGTAAAAGACCAAAAAAAAAAAATATGAAAGACGAAATAATAAAATTATCATAATTTATTGGTGCTTGGGATCAAAGTGTATCGAGAAACTGTATGCAAAAGACGACGACTGCAAACACACACACATACATACTTAAAGAAAGATGAGGAAGAGATGGTAGAGAGTAAAAATGAAAGAAGAGGCAACATAGAAAGAAATGCAAGTAAGAAGGGCGCTCAAATTAACTGCGACGTTGAACCCGACGAAGATAACTTGAGCCTGGCCTGGGTCTTAACCCTTCCCCTCTCCACCGCCTACACACAGAGATAACGGTGCTGCTGCGATTAAATGGCGCACGAGAATCAGACGAACAAAGTGCACAGCCGATTAAAGCATGACTTACCGGTCTCCCCTTTCCACTTGCACTTTTTGCTTCTAAGCTAAAGCTTTTGGGTATGCTTCGAAAATTTAGTGGTATTTTATAGCCGAAAATATCAACAGTATTTGTGATTTGTTATAAAAAAATATATATATAAATTCGTTTAATAAAGCGAAATCACAAAACCTGCAAAAATTGACCAACGAGCGGCTGCACAACTTCCGAGTGACTGACCACGGCAGCTTGAGACGAACGCCCTGGAAGCGGGCAGCCTAACGATCCGCATCTTCGACTGTCGTTATCAGCTGGAATGGAATGAGAGAGTGAGTGAGAGCGGGCTGCTCTCTTAATGAGCGCGTAAGTCAATTGCGCTCACAAACAACAGTTAAAGGTCCCAGCATAAAGGGAAATACAATAATAAACACAGCCGAAATTGAGTTTTGATTCACTTGTTACCTTGGAGTCGTTTTGCGTGCTTTTACACTCGGCACGAATTTATTGGAGCGTAGCCAAGGCAGAGCCCTTGAGCTTGAGTTACCACTCAAAGTAAAGTGTTGCCCGCACAAAGCTCGAGAGGATGCTTAGAATGTTCCACACAGTTAAGCACAACACTTGCAGCAATGCGGCTGGAATAGTCCAAGAATAAAATAAAATTGACTGCAATGTAATAAAAATTGATTTATTTACTTACTTGCCTATATAATTATTTAAGCAATCACATTGTAATTTAATCATTTGATAAGCGACGCAATTTGCCAAACTAGATAAGGGCATAAGCTTTAGTATTATCCCGTTAACGGGAGTTGCCCACAGCCCAAAATCACTCAAGGCTTTTCGGCAAGGCAACCAAACGCTCAATTGCCGCTGCCGCGTCGCTGCTCTCAGTACAATTGTGCCCAGAGAGCTTTTCACTTGTGGTGCGAGCAACCAAAAGCTTGAAACAAAATTTCTGTTTTAGTTGCGCAAAAACTCTCCACGTTAGCGGACGAAGCGGAGCGGCGAAATTAGACGAAACGTAACGTTGCGTGCCGAGACGAAGCGAGGCGAAAAACGAAACGAAAACGGAGCGAAAGCGCGTAGAGCGCAACTTTACGCAGAGTGAAGAAGACGCGACGCGAAGCGACGCGGACTCGACTCGAAAACGCCATTCATCTCGCGTGCTGCAGCAAACGGGGCAGCGCTGCCTTTGCACTTGCAACTACAGTGAACGTGTGTGTGTGTGTGTGAGTGTGTGAGTGTGTTATTTGTGGCAATTATTGTGTGGCTTGCATTAAAATCAAAGCCAACCTGTGAAAAAGCAAAAGGAAGAGTGGGAGTGGGAGAAGGAGTAAGAGGAGCAGGAGCAGGAGCAGGATAAAAAAAAGCACGAAATGCGATGTAATCAGAAGCAAACGAAGAAGAAGCGAGCTGCCAACTGAGCGGGCAATTTGATATCGCAGCACATGCCTGCAAAACTGTAATACACTTGTATTGGTGTTGGCTCGCGTGTCATCTGCACACACACACACACACACAACACCTAAATATGCGTAAGTAATAACCTACACACACACACACATGCATACTATAAATATTATTATTTCCGCTGCCAAAAATTGATGGGCATCCTGTGACTTCGTCTCTATAAAAAGCTGTAATACAATGCCCTCTAAATAGGATGCTGTCATGCCAACAACAACAACAACTCTGTCACTGCCACTGTATTTTTAAGCAGCTTTTGGGGCTGCTCGTAATCCGTTATCCTTTTGGCCCCAACCGGGCAACACTTGACTTGCCTCACCTGTCGCTGAACTGCGTCCCACTCGAGTGTGGCATCATTTGAGTGGGCTATTTTTATTACATACTCGTATATACACTCATACATACATACATCGCGCATATGCGAGTACGAGTCTAAACTCTGCTTTGGCGAAATTAGTTGGCGCATAAATTTGTTGCACGTGGGTTGGTCAAAGAGTTGCGAGAACAGGCAAATCAAAGCAAGGAAAACTTTATTAAAATAAAAGTGTCTTTGAAGAGATATTTATTTTATTAACCCAAGACATATAGTATAAAACAAAGAGTATATTTATAGTGATAATTATTTTGTAACATGTTAACACCATAAGCTAAATTTGTTATTTGTATTTTCTAGTATTTTTGCGAATATATAATTATATTAGTAATATAATAATAATAATTTAAAAAACATTACTTACTTTACGTTTCATTCACAAATTTATTTCACGTATTCTTCAGTTTGATGTAGCTTAGTTACCTATTAACAATTTTAATATTTAATTTAACAAATATATTTTATTCAGTGCTATAAAAATTCGATCACGAATATCACAAATTGAAATTTAAAATTAAACATAAGAAAATTAAAATCAAAAACCAAAATTAAAAGGAGTACATTTTTTTTTATGTATGAAAAACCAAAATTAACCCTTATAAATGAAACGGTTACTAAGCGGTTAATTTGGCTTACAGAGTTTCGGTTTAAAGGTTTCGGTCAAATTCAAATATTTTTTTTCGATTACGCTTTCAAATACGGTTTCAAATTTCAATCGGTTTTTACCGGTTAAAGGTTTCGGTTTCGGCTAGGGTTTTAATCCCAGGTTGTTTATAATTTTATTTAATTCTTTACCCCTCGCTTTGTATCTGTAAATTGTGTTTAAGCTGTTGGAGCGGCCCTCGCATGTTATTTTGGCGCCATGGCGGCAACGAGTTGGACGCTCCGGCGATTCCACGCACGGTCCTACGGATGTTGTTCGTCATGGGGTTATGGCACCTTTGCATGCCGCTGCGCTTCCGCTTCACACACACACACACACACACACACACACACACACACACTTGCACACACATGCACAAGTAGGAGTGTGATAGACTGCGGCACACGCAACAACTTTTATGCTGTTCGCTTCTCTCACACACACACACACACACACACACACACACACAAATATATGTAACTGCGGTCACTTGTTTTGGCCAATATACAAACACAAGTATCTGCAACACTTTCTTTCCCTTTCCCTCTCTGCCCATCCCCGCTACTCGTGCCCCTCTGTCTAGGGGCAGACAAAGCTCTCAAAGATGTCGCGTGTCGTTTGGCCTGATATAAAATATACTTATGTATATACCCTGTACAATATTATTAGAAAAAGGATATGAATGATTTGTACAAAAAGAACTTTTAGTTAAATAGATTAATACTTAAATAAATTAAAATGTAAGGTTAAAAAAATATTTAATATTTACTAGATTATGATTAGAATTAAAAATTTATAATATTTATTTGAAAGTATTTAAAAACCATCAAATTTTGAATTTAAAATTGATTCAATAATTATTTGAAAATATTTAAAAAGTATGCAAATTAACGCTCTTCAGAGGAATTGTAAATTTTGTATCTTAAAAAGTATTTATTTTAATAATTCATTTAAATTAATAACTAAAATTTATCAGGCATCTACTGAAAACTTTGTACAGGGTATCTTACGAGTCTAGCAGTCGCAAATTAAGCATGTTCCCTTGTTAATTATTGCTTTGGGGACCATTTGCCGCAGATGCCACAGCGAGCAGATAAATTGTGGCATTAGTTAGGCGACATCTTTGCTATTTTTCTCTATTTTTGACTCTTTATGCGTCTATTTGACTTGTCAGCGTCTTGGAGGGAACAAGGGGTAGGGGTAGGGATAGGGAAAAGGGGCAGGGGAGGACAGGGAATGAGGCAACTGTGTCGCCGCTTGTGGCCTTGAGGCGTCGTCTGATGTCTGCCGACTGCTGCGGCGACTGCCCCGCTGTTTATGCCACACACAGCGTGCCACAAGCCAGCTCTATGAACTTGCCCCGTGTGGCAAGTGCTCGAATTAGTTGATTGAAATTGCAGCCCATCCGCAAATTCATCGCAAGACAAATGCAAAATTCACTGAGGTCGAATTGAAATATGTTAACTCACTATGGCCGATCGTTCAGTTTGGAAATATATGTATGTGGCAAGGTGGCAGCTGCCTCAAAATGACAAATTGCAAGCGACAAAGTTGGACAATTCATCAGTTGACATTTTCGGGCATCCCAGCAGACATTCATTTTCATTTGTTGTTGGTGCAACACCCGGTTGCAAGTTGTCAGTTGTTTGGCGTCCAAACTTTTAATTACTCGCTGTCGAGTGCGGCACAGAGTTAATTAAAATACGAGCATTTGGAGAGTACATTACCTTGCAACACACACACACACTCAGACACACACACACACACACACACACACACACACACACACACACACACACACACACACACACGCACACGTCTGTTAGAAACCCATAAACATGTCCATCAAGTGCAGCTTTTGCACTCGTCTTTAGGAATCGTTAAAGGAATCCTTTTAAGCTCGGCCATTATCCTCGCCACTCACACCAAATTAAGCCATTAAACCTTGAATCGTTTTTGGGGTCAGCATTGCAGAGATTTCGTGGCTGGCCAAGTTAATTAACTTCTGCAATTGACCAACATTGCTGCAATAACGTTTCCAGTTTCCCATGCATCTTTAATGACACGGCCTGCGGTTAATGGCCACAATCTAGGAGCGACTTTGTCGAGTGATTAAGCCAAATGAAATGCATTAAATATGAGCTTACTTAAAGCTTATCGCGTGTATCTATATGTCAGTCAATAAAGCTTTAATGTGCTTGGAAAGCTTAATTTTCTAACTACTGATGGAAACTTTGATTTGTGAAATCAGAATAAAACTATTCTTTATGTATTGTTGAATTATTATTAATGTGATTGAAAGATTACTTTTCTACAATTTAAATTTTTAAATTTCGAAATGAATTTATATTTACTTAAAAACACCTCAAAAAAAAGTTTCTCAAATTTGCTTTATTGAATTAAATACGAAATAATTTTTCAAAATAAAGCCTTTTATTATTATCATCTAATTATGTTAATATATACTTTATGACTATACAAATTTCAAGTTTTTATCTTAATTTAAAGCGCTTAAAAATTGCACAATCTATTTTTAAATGTCTCTCAATCCAATCGAGTTTTGCTCACAATTGATTTAATCGCAATCGCTGCTTTTGATTTATTTGACTGGCTTTGTCTAATTGCCATTGATCAAGCTGGTTTTTCTGGATTGCTGCAGTTCAATTGTTACCTGGATTGTTGCCCATTCGAGCAGAACAGAATGCCAGCAAATGTATATTACGTATACGACCCGTTTGCACGGTGACCTGCTGTGGCAACACAGTTGCTGTTTAATTGCCTTTTACACGCTATGCCACGCCCCAACCAGCCTTTCTCTCTCTCTCTCTCTCTCTCTCTCTCTCTCTCTGTCATTCGCTCTTTCTCTCTCTGTACATTGCAACAACTGTCATGCATTTGAGGACGACACAGCTGCCACACAGTGTGGCACGCATCTCAATTTTCGACAATTTGTGCATAATTGATTTTTGCACACAGCTTCGTGAGCTGCGTCAACAAGAATAAAGAGACTTTCCAAAAAGGGGATTTCCCCCCTCCTTCCCCTCTCGAAATGGCAAGAAGCAATTGCCATGAATTATTCAAAATTCGAGGAAATTTAAGCAAAAATCATTAACGCAGCACTTGACATCAAAGCGGCAAGGGGAAAGTGGTGGGAGGTACACAGAAAAAAAATGCCATTCTAGAATCAAGTATAAAATACTTAATTTAAGCTCGCATTTTTTAAGTATGTATTCAGGATTAAGCTGAATAATCAAGCCTCCATCGGGATTAAAATGGGCAAATACACATTTGCTGAGCGCGAGAGGAAAATTCTCTCTCGGCCTCTGTCATTTCAACCAGTCCGGTGGCTCAATGGTTAGAGTCGTCGACTCCAGTTTGAAAAAAATCTGGGTTCGATTCACCCCGTCAATTAAAAAAAAAAGGGTAAACAAAAAAATTTTAAAAAAAAATATAAAAAAAAAATATCTATTAAAAAAAAAAATTTAAAAAAACGTTTAAAAAAAAGTTATAAAAGAAATGTTAAAAAAAAATTTTAAAAAAACGTTTAAAAAAAAAGTTATAAAAGAAATGTTAAAAAAAAACGTTTAAAAAAAAACATTTAAAAAAAATTAAAAAAAAATTTAGGAAAAAAAAAGTTTAAGTGGGACGCAAAACATTATAATTAATAAAAAAATTTTACCCTAAATTTAAGAATTTCAGGATTGAATTCGGGATTGAAAAAATCAAGTATTTCATACTTGGTTTAAGAAAATCCGAGATTACCCCCTTCTGACATCGTTTCGGATTGAATTCGGGCTAAATATCCCGGATTTTTTTTTTCTGTGTTGGAGATAGGAGGAAACACCAACAGCTGAGCTGAGTTGCCAACTTTTCTCAACTTGTTTTTGTTTGTTCTAGCTGTCGGTCTGCTCGATAAGTTTGGAATACATAAGATCCCCAAATGAAATGTGTTAATTTCTTGTGTGATAGCATCATAAATATGAATAGCATGCGCCTCCCTCCAGATGGCCAACAGCTGAATCAAATTGCAAATTATTCTTGAAAATTGCTCGGGAAATTGTTTTTCAAATACTTGTGTATTATTTCACATGGCTTACGGTTTTTTTTAGCTGTATTTTGTTTTGCTTTATAACATCATTAAAAAGCAGCTCTGATAATTTTATTCACACCGCAAAATACTTAAAATTTCTATGGAAATAGAACTCGGTATTATTTTTTTGTCGACTCTATGAATGTTTGTGTGTTTCTGATAAGGGTTTGCGTGTTGGCCCAACATAGGAATTAAAACACCACCAATAGCAATAAAAACAACAACAAGAACTACTGGAACAAGCCATAACAATAGTGACTTTGATTGCCCCAAAGTGGCAAGTGGCAGAATGAGTGATGATAGTCTGTGAGATATCCCTTAATTACTTATTGAGGGGCAGACAGAAACAGTTTTATCAATTCTAATTGGTCTGGAAATATATAAAACAGTGAATTCCTGTAAATGTCGAATAATTGATAAATAGCAGACACTGCAAATAATGATTAATGAATGAATGATCATTATTTCAAGAGTATTATTTTTAGCTCAAAAAATACAGGGGTACCACAGAAATCGCTTTCGCTTGAATTTTACTTAATTTTCATACAATGGCACCCCCGATAATCATTATTTTGTGAGCTAATCTATAAAACTTCAAATTAATCATTTTTTCAATAGTTTTTTGATAACACTTAGTTTTTTTTAATGTCTAAATAAGGTATTTGATAATAAAATGTATAGAAATTAATGTCAAATTTGTTACTATATGTTACATAGAATTTATATATACATACATGGAAAGAACGGCCCTTATGATGATTACAGTCCCTGATAAATAGTCTTGCTAACATTTGATATATATTTATGGCAGTATACTTTTAAGAGTTTGGAAATGGCCTCTCTTGTCTTCATTCGGTTCTAATTTATTTATTTATTTAATTGTGAATAAAAAAATCGATTTAAAAATTAAAACAAATAAAAAATGATAGTTTACAAAATTATTTTAAATATTCGAGGGTCAAAAATGCTCTTAAAAATCTGTTGAGATTAAGGGAACGCATTTGATAAAAAAGAACGATACTATTTCCTCAATCTTAGCTCGAGTTGTGAATGCCCCGTTTTACTAGCTTTTGGCTACAGGGTATCATTAGTGTTAGCAAAATACAAACGTTAACTTGTTTTGGGGCAGCTTGTTTCATGACGGGCTTTGTGCGTCGCCAGACAGCCACATGACGCCAGTTTCTGTCGCTGTTTGGGGTAACAACATTAACAACAACAGCAACAGCAACAACAGCAACAACAACAACAACTACAGTTGTCACAATCACAGCCAAACAACAATGACGTCACCGGCGGCTGCTCGGCAACAAAAACAACGTTGAACAGCAAGAGCAGAGAGAGAGAGAGAGAGAAAGTGCAAATAAACAGAAGCTAGAAGCTAGAAACTAGAAGCAAAAGCAACATACTGAATACAAAAGAAGAAGCACCACACCGCACCACAGCACCACCAGTAGCACCACTGAAAAAGGAACCGAACATTGAACTAGAAATATAACTGCAAAAATGTCGACAAAGTCGGCGACATTGGCCGCAACAGGTGAGAAAGCGACAAACAAGAAAACATACAGAATAAACAAAAAACAAAACAAATAAAAGAAAAAACACAAATTAAGGAAATGTTGTTAGACCGCGTACTTAAAAAAAGTACAAAGGTCTGTTAATTTTTAACACAAAAAAAAAAGTGCGTAACAGGCAGAAGGACGCGTGGCAGATCCCATAAAGTATATATACACTTGATCAGCATCAACAGTCGAGTCGATAGCCATGTCCGTCTGTCCGTCTCTAATAGCGCCTAGATCTCAGGGACTATAAGAGATAGAGACTCCCAATTTGGTATGTAGGTTTGTCTATATTGCACGCATCTCGAATTTGTTTTAGATTTTGGATCGGACCACAATGTTATATAGCTCCCATAGGAACGATCAGTCGAAAAATCAAGTCTTAGTATGAAAAACTTTTTTGTTGATTGTGTTATCTGAACTTAGCTAACAGAATATGCATATGGCATGGTTCCATACATCCTGACTAAATTTGGTTGATATCGGACCACTGTATCATATAGCTGCCATACGATCGATTGATCGAAAATATAGATTTTATTTAGAATAGTGTTTGCTTTTCCATAGTAAGTACGGGGTCTCCGACAGTCGAGTATGCTCGACTGTAGCACCGTCTACTAGTTTCTTTTTTATTTTTGGGCTCATGTACGAGTATTTACAGGTACTTGCCACATATGCCACACACAGTGGCACACACGAGTATCAGCCGCTGAATAATTGATTATTGACCTCGAGCTTGATTTATTGGCTAAACTCGACTAATGTTAAAAGTCAGCGATAAAAATAAATACAAACATATATTAATAAAAGGGGCATATTGCATATGTATTCATAATTCATGCGGCATGTGGCATGTGGCAGTGAAATTGATTGCGGCTGCATTACTTGATTGCTTTGACAATTTTCGATTAGATATGAGACTCGTAATGTACTCCAAGTAATGATGATATATGTACGTTGCACGCACTTACAGTGCCACAAGCACGGCGGCGGGGGCAGTGGGGGGGCAATAAAATGCTAATGGCAATTTTGATTTATGTTTTCTTTTTCCTGTGTCCAAATCAAATAAAATGCCAAAGGAACACAGTCATTAAATGGAACACAATGTTGCCAGTCACAAAGTCGCCAGACGTCAACTTTTCCTTTAGCCCGCTTTTCCTTGTTCCTTTTTCTTTGTTCCTTTTGCCATTTCCCATTTGTCGCTTGGCATTTTTCTCTCTCACTTTTTTGTATTTTTCCTTTTGCCAACGTTGCGTATGTGTGTTATACGCAAACTTTTTGCCGGCAGTGTAAACTTTTAACGGCCAGCTCAGCTGAATCAGGAGCGAAAACTTTTATTTTGGAATGCTCAAAGTTGGCTAATTGCAGTCAAAATCTACAGTTAACAGGGATCTGAGATTTTGTTGAAGTTGCTCGAATGACAGCTACCCTGTAGCAGGACTTTCTTTTTATTTTATTATTATTGAATCTTAGGAAATTGAAAGAATTTGATTTAAAGAACATATTCCATAATTTTATGTATTAATTAAACTTTTGATTGCAAATATTTTCCAGTCCAGTCATAATTTTTATCATATCTGTAAGAAACGACTTTATTTCGTTATTTTACTTTACTTATGTTTGTTACTTTTTTTTTAATACAACCATATTATTATTAAATTTAGTTTTAAACAAAATCATTTGATAATAATTTATCGAGTTTCCGAAAAATTGCTTTCACTATTCGCCAGCTTGCTAAACCCGATCCAACAAACCATTCCACTGCAGGGTGTCATTTAATGGTCAGCCCTAAATTATGCAGCATATTTTGCATAAACTATTCACACTGGTGTCCCGAATATTGCGACATGTGCCAATGTCTAAATCGTCGCCACTGAAACGGGAAATGCGCTGTCAAACTGTCGTCTCATAGAATATTTATGCTATTTAAATGCTCGACACCAAACGGAACACGAAACAACAACTCCCCAGTGGGCCAGGCCAGGAGGGAGCACTTTAGCAGATGGCAGCATGGGGCAGGGTCAGTGGCAGGGGCAGGGGCAAGTCCAGGTGTGGCAAGACCAGCTAAACTGGCTATGATTACCATAAGTACACACTAATTTGTAGCACACCTACGCGTTGCATTAAATTAATTAAAAATGTTGAGTATTTTCGCTGTGTGGCCGCAACTTTAAATCTGATTAAATAAAGTCCTTTGTCCTTTGTCCTTTGTCCTTTGCTTGTCCTTTAAGTCAAAGAAACATATTTAAAATGATTTTCATTCATAACAAAAATTGACGCAAGCGTGCAAAGCTTTTCGAGTGCGTAAAGCTTACACACACTCACACATGCATATAAAATTGTATATATTATATGTGTGTGTGTGTGTCTGTGTGTTATTTTGTATCTGCCTCCATTTGCATTTTATGACGGCTGCTTGTGGCGCTTTCCAATTTGTGTTGCAGCATCGCCACATAAAACATTAATAATGCAGCAGCAAACGCCGCAATAATACCACAATCTTCCCTCCTCCCCCCTTGCCTTCCCTTCTCCCAACACCACAACAACCCACTACAGCTGTATTAACACATCACACAGATCACACAGATACACAGAAAGCTTACTGTGGTAGCTGTGCCCATTTTTTTTAATAACTCACAAATTTGTTTCAGTATAGAATCACTGATTAAATCAAAAAATCAGAAATAATCTTAAAATTATTACAATTATTCAAAAATAATAAAAAAAAAAAAAATAGAAAATAATCAAAAATAATCTTTCTGATTATTTCTGATTATTTTTGATTTTTTCTGATTATTTTGGCTACTTTGATTGTGAAAATTTAAAAAAATTTGACTTATACTAAATAGTCATAAATAATCAAAAATAATCTGAAATAATCAGGAAAAAAACTAAAATAATCCGAATACTCAAATAGGTCGAAATTGCTTTTACTTTTATCATTACAAACAGTTGATTTTTACAGCTCATATGCATGCAAAAGTTTAAAAATACTCTTTTATAAAAGTAACCTTGAGGTACATGGAAAATATAAATTTTAAAAAAATGTATTTAATTTAGAACAATTTTTAACGTCCATATGACCTATTTTGTTGGTTTTTCCCAAATTTAAAACTAGATTAAGTTGCCCCAAAGGTAACAGAAAACCTGTTAAATAAATTTAAAAATTTGTTTTCAAAAAAAAAAATAATAATACCAATTGCACAACATTCTTATTTACAAAACAACAGAGTTGTACACCATTTTAAATGTGTTTTTCTTATAATTAGTTAATATAAATTTTCTTTTTACATATCAATGGTATTTTTTTTTGGTTATTTTATGCCCTTAAAAATTTATTATCCTGTATGCTTGCTATAATTTTATTAACGTCAACAAATTGGTTAAATTGCCCATAGTACTGTGTGGCAAGTCGTGTGCCTCACGTTCAATGCCAAACAATTCGACCACAGTTCGGCGCACTTGAAAAAATTACCATGTGAGAGAGTGTTAGTGTATGCGAGTGTATGTGTATTTGTGTGTGAGTGTGACCTATAGATGGCGCTAACAAAAACAAATGCCAGGCAGAGCAAAAAGCAAGAAACCGTAGCAGTCTTTTAGGAGCACTGCTGCTGTGCAGCTCGCGAGTTCGCGCTACTCGCAACTTGTTTGTTTGTGCTTTGCTTTCACTTGCCCCGCAGAGTTATGCAAAATGTGGCAGCATCCAGCGAGAGTTTTAAATCAAGTTGCCGAAAAGAACGGAAACTAATTCCAAATTGCAGCGGGGCAATTGGCGAATGTGTTGAATTATTCAGGCGATGCAAACAAAGCCGCCTGCAAGGAGGCATGCAACATTTGCGCTGTGCCACAGAGTCAACAGAGTCTTTCCAGTTGAAGGTTATAACATATTTTATTTATTAAATATTTAAAAATTAATATAAAAATAAGTAACATAATAAGCGATTCAATTCATATGAATTATATATAAATTTAAGCTTAAAGTATAAAATTATAAAGTATAAAATGAAAAATTATGATAGTTTATTTTGTGTGGCAAGTGGCATCCAAAGTGATGTCATGTGGCATGTCTGGCAATCATACAGTTACGCGTACGAGTTTATGCTGCAAATAGTCGATCACATTGCGAGCTTAATCAAATTGTTGTTAAATCGATTATTGAGTTGCCACGCAAGTTGCGTGCCACACACACACACACACACACTTCTACATGTGTGCAACTCTTTATCTCTATTCTACTTTTCTCTCCCTTTCAGCGCGTATTCACTACGTGGAGCGTGAGGAACGACCTTGCAGCAGCCGCTTGGCAGCCGGTGGCAGCATCGATGCCAACGCCAACGCCAACGCGTCGCCGCCAAGTGGTGCAGGCATCTCGCCACCACACGGCTCACCGCTGTTGCAACAACGCCTGGGCAAGCATCTGAGCAAATCCGCGTCCGAGTTGAATGGTCACGACTGCCACAGCAACGAGTCTCCGCACATATCGCCCAAGCGGGCCAAGAGCGCGGCCTCCCACCAGCTCATCGGTGGTGTCGGTGGTGCCGGTTCCGCCGTTGGAGGCGTGGCCAGCGGTGTGGGCGTGCTGCAGAAGACGCACGGCTTCTTCAACAATTTGCGGCATCGCTGGAGTCGCGCCAAGAGCAAAGATCGCATCGGTCGCAAGTCCCCCAGCGACTTCCTCGAGGAGAGCACCGACTATGCCGCCGACTACAGCTCCGAGGGCAGCTCCGTCACCCAAAGTCCGCGTCACAGAGCCACCACAATAATCGGAGGTTCCCCTTTGGCCCGGGACTTGCGGGCCACGGCCAAGATGGCGCAGGTCATTCAACGCTTCGGCGGCTCCATGGAGGGTCGCATCGACGAGCAGCCCGAAAACGGAACTGGCCACGCCCCCATCGTCCCCTCGAGCGCCTCTGCGCAACAACAACAACTGGACGCGCTTCAGGTGAGTTTCATTGCAACGCTTTCTTCATTTTTTATTTTTTTACTTCAGTTTTAATTTTTTTTTATACCCTAAAAGACACCGAAACTATATGTGTGAAATATTTATCTTAGGCAAATCGGTTTAAATAACAATTCTTAGTGTGAAATGCTTAAGGTTTTTATCTCTTGAAAAATATGTAATTAATGACATTATAATTAAAAAAAAAAAAAAAAGATTCTGCATTAAAAATCTTTCATGTTTCCCGCAGTCAAAAGTTAAATAGGTTCGAATATTTAAATTTTGTATTAGATATCTTTTCCAAAACAAAAACTATAAGGGGTGCCACAGAAATCGCTTTTGCTTGAACTTCACTTGAATTTGTATGAAATTTAAGTGAAATTCAAGTGAAATCGATTTCTGTGGCACCCCTGTATTTCTTACTTTTAAGAATCTATAGGTAAATCCTAATTCATACACAGAAAAAAAAATCCGGGATATTTAGCCCGAATTCAATCCGAAACGATGTCAGAAGTGGGTTAAACTCGGATTTTCTTAAGCCAAGTATGAAATACTTGATTTTTTCAATCCCGAATTCAATCCTGAAATTCTTAAATTCAGGCAAAAAAAATTTTTATTAATTATAATGTTTTTCGTTACATTTAAACTTTTTTTTTAAAAACTTTTTTTTTAAACGTTTTTTTTTTAACATATTTTTTTTTTAAACATTTTTTTTTTAAAAGACTTTTTTTTTTAATTTTTTTTTAAACACTTTTTTATTTAACTTTGTTTTTTTTTTAATTGACGGAGGGAATCGAACCCAGATTTTTTTCAAACTGGAGTCGGCGACTCTAACCATTAAGCCACCGGACTGGTTGAAATGAGAGAGGCCGAGAGAGAATTTTTCCTCTCGCGCTCAGCAAATGTGTATTTTCCCATTTTAATCCCGATACAGGCTTGATTATTCAGCTAAATCCTGAATACATACTTAAAAAATGCAAGCTTAAATTAAGTATTTTATACTTGATTTAGAATGGCATTTTTTTTCTGTGTAGTTAATAAGTATTCAATCTTTGGCATTCCATACATCATTTATCTTCTTTTTTCTTATCATTTGCTTTCATCAATTGGATTTCGATTTTCTTTCTAACTGCAAACTAAAAACGAAATTTCCAAAAAAAAAAAAAATTCTTTACGCTGCTTTTTCTTTTTGCAAAACTTGACGCACGCAACAACAATGGCAACAAATGTCGATAACCACATCGATAACGATAACAATTGCCATCACTAACTGCAGGCCGATGAGCTGCGACGCAAACGTGAGGCACAATTACGACAATTCGTCTTCTTTCAGCTGCGCGTCCATCTCAAATCCGGCTGCGACTTGGTTGCCATGGACAAGAATGGTAAGAGACAGAGAGAGAGGACAGCTTTCCCTTTCCCCTTGCCCCTTCCCCTTTCTCCCTTCCCACCACCTGTCAACTGTCAACCCAAAGGTACTTACCTATGTCTTTCTTTGTGTGCCAGGACTGAGTGATCCTTATGTCAAATTCAAGGTGGGAGGACGATTGCTTCACAAGTCGCGCACTATCCACCGCGACCTCAATCCCGTGTGGGACGAGGTCTTCATTGTGCCCGTGGAGGATCCGTTTCAGCCCATCATAGTCAAGGTGAGCTATGCCCGCGAGGGTAGTCTATAAAGTTTACAAGAATTTCCAGAATTTTATAAAAAAGCAGAAAAACATTTTTAAGAATTTAATTTTTATTGTTTCTTTTTTAGACACGTTTTAAATACAAAAAAAATGCTAGATCTATTACATACAGCATGAAGTAAAGTTACTAAGGAAGATAATTATAAACAATATTTAAATTTAATAAAAAAATATCATTTTATTATCATTAAAGATAAAAGTGTTGGCAGAATTTTGAAAGTTAAAAGAATCAATATCAAAAATTAGAAAAGGGAATAATTTTAAAAAAATATGCTAGATTTGCAATAGAATTCAAAATAATAATAAAAAAAAAAACAAATATATATAAAGAAAATAAAATATGCGCTAAAGTTGCTTATTTTAAAGCAAATATTACAGCTAAAATGAATCAATTATTTATAATTAATAATTGTATTTAAATTAAATATAAAAAAATTATTTTATTTTCAATAAAGATAAAAGTGTTGGCAGAATTTTGACAGTTAAAATAATCAAAATTAAAAAAGAAAGAAATTAAAAAAAAATAATTCTTTTTAGTTTTATTTGTAATGAATAAAAAAATATGCTAGATTTGCAATAGAATACAAAATATATTAAAAAAAAAAATATATATATAAATAAAATTAAATATGCGCTAAAGTTGCTTTTTTTTAAAGCAAATATTACAGCTTAAACGAATCAATTAAACACACCTCGCAGCTAAATGTGCGAGGTGAAAAACATCCACAATAATAACAATAAAAACAACAACATTGTTAGCCCACATGTTAGCCAACTTTCAATTTGCTAAATTGCTTTAGTCGCAGTTGGAAAAACAAACAAACAGTTGGCAGCAGTCAATTTCCGTTTTGCTGGCTACCGAAAATTTCAATGCCAATTCCAATGCCAATTCCCGCAGGTCTTCGACTATGATTGGGGATTGCAGGATGATTTCATGGGCTCGGCGAAAATCGATCTCACTCAACTGGAGCTGGGCAAGGCGGAAGATATCAATCTGCAGCTGAGCGATACGAACAACGGCGAGCCGGGCCTCAGCATGGGCGAGATAATCATCAATCTGACGCTGTGGCCACGCAGTCAGGAGGATAAGGAAATGGTATGTATGTATGTTTAAGTAGTGGTGAAGCAGGAGGAGGGGAGTGGCATGCCACATTAAATGCAACATTCAATTTGTCATTTGAAAGAGACACACGCCAGACTCAAGCGGAAGTCAAATGCCAGATACATTCACAATGTATCTAACAGATACTTCCGATAGAGCGACCTTTCCCTTTTCCTTTTCCATTTCCTTAAGCGATTGTTTAGCTGCTGACATGGCCAATTACCTTCTATTTATTTTTCGATACTCTGTTGTATTTTGACTAGCTTTATTTATGGCACACATCGAGTCGGCTTTTGAGCTGTCTCTCAATTTACCTCAATGACTCAACGACTCAAACATGCAACTTTCTCACCTCCCCTCCGATTCCATTTCACCTTCGCCCCACTTCCAACCTGCAGCAAACTCTCAGTTGTTGTCCGAGTCCCAAGCGAGGGGGGAACTGCGAGTTTTGTATTGTTTATGCGGCACAACTTTGATCGCAGCTTGTTGAGTGCTCATTACAATTACACAAAAGCGCTCAACTAATAAAATAAATACAACAACTACAACAACCACAACAACAACAACAACTGAGCAAAAGCCACGATGACAAAGGGAAAATACTCCGAAACGAAATGTAAACAACGCAATGAGATTGACAAATTCAAGTGCAGCACAACGAATACGAATATGAGATACTCTTACTAAATGATTTGCTTTTGTTAAAAAAGAGTGCTCGACTAACTAACAAATACTTTATAAAACAGGGACTGCAAATAAGAGTTATGAATGCTAATTTCAACTAAAAAAATCAATGTGAAGAAAAAATGCTATAGTAAAATGGTATACACCAAAATTCCCATTTGAGTCAAAACTATCTTTATCAGTCAAAAACTTCTATTTTCAATTTAAAAGATTTAAATTTGATTTACATTCTTATTTTTAATTTTTATTTAAAAAGTCAAAAATAATCATACAAATTAAATTTTTAATTAAAAGTTGTAAACCTACACCTATTTCTGATTTTTTAAATAAAAATAAAAAATAAGAGTTATTTATATAAAAATAAAAGTTAAGAGTTATTTATATAAAAATAAAAAATAAGAGTTATTTTTATAAAAATAAAAAATAAGACATATTTTTATAAAAATAGAAAATAAGAGTTATTTTTGATTTTTATTTTAAAAGTTACAAATAAGAATTGTTCTTAAACTTTCATTTAAAAAATTCAAAAATACAAGTTTTTGGTATTTTTATGATTTCTAGTATATTTTTGGCATTGTTAGTATCAGTTGGTATTTTTTGTTTGCCAATAAGTACTTTATACATATATTACTGCAACCGAATATAGAGGAAACATTTAAATATAAAAGAAAAAGTCTGAGTTGTAACTTTTAAAATAAAAACAAAAAATAACTCAACTTTTTTTTTATTTAAAAAATCAGAAATAAGAGTTATTTCACAAATTTTTATTATAAATTGAATTTTAATGATTAATTTTCTTTTTAAATAAAAATTAAAAGTAATTGTTGTTTCGTAACTTTGAAATATAAATTTTAAAATTATTTTTAATTTGCAATTTTGTATTTTAAAACTTATAAAAGTTTTGGTCCCTGTTATAAAATATTGAATTCATTATACTTTCAGTAAATTATCTCTACCTATCACATAGACTAGCACAAAGCCAGCATACTCTGTCTGAGTCAACATATTACAAATTCGAGTTTAAACTTCTAGTTCGAATAATTAATAAAAATGTCAACAATTCATATTGTATTACAGTTAATAACTGAAATAAATGTCAGCATACCCTGCCATTACAGGGTATTTAGAAAATTCACATAATATTTAGAATATTTTAGAGGCAAACCTCTTAAACTAAAACATAGACTTTATAGGGTAAACGTAAAGAACGATCTTTGGAATGCAGGCTTATATATATATATGTACATAAAATACAATCCACAAGTTACCTTCCACAGTCCACACACACACA
>JBAMBL010001918.1:0-15751 GCA_037043405.1 Drosophila subquinaria
TACCTAAAAAGATTTTTAGGCAGAAGTAGCAACTGAAATAGCGGGTCGGGACCCATTAAAGCCGAGCTCATTCGGTAGTGTGGGGGGGTTCTTGCTATTGTTGCCAATCCACATCACAAAAGTTATTATTATAGAGTCCCTGCAGAAACTACCAATCCAAAAGAGCCAACGCTCACGAAAGAACAAAATTAATCCCAAATCAACAAAAAAAATAGAATACAAATCAAAAAAAAATTAAGTGCACAAATTTAAAAAAGGAAAACGGCAGATTTCGATGCGAATGAAAACAAAGGCACAGGTGTGATCTTAGTTGTTGATCGACACACCTTTCTATACCCACCCTACCATGGTCTTTAACTTACGTTTTTTGGCAAAGACCCCAAAAGCAATTGCTACACAATTGTTCAGACCCCAATGTCTGCGGAAAAAGCGACTAAATTAGTTATACATTATTACACAAGAATTTCATTTCAAAATTAATAACCACATTTTTATTTCAATAGATTTTTGTTTCAATTCAATTAATCGGCCATCTGTGATATTTCCTATTATTTACATTAACAATATATTTTCATTTATTCTAGGTTTCTATTTATTAAAGATTTTGTTTTCTTTGATCGATATGCTTTTTATTCTAAAGACTGCGATACTAATTTTTTAACGGTTTGTGTTTCTTGATTTCATTTGTTTTATTTGTTTCGGTCTTAAATTTAGACTTTCAAAGCTTTTATCTATGTTTCATTTTGTTTTTTTTTTTTTTATTTTTAAACTAAAAGTGCAAAAACCAAGTTTTAATTATTTAAAAAAATTATTCTTTGTTTTTGAAGTTTTTATACCAACACGTTTTCATTTGTTTTATACATTTTTTTTTTGTAACAACACACTTGCTGAAATAAATTGTAAGGCAGGTAAAATATATAAATTGTTATATATAAATATAGTCTGTTAAATGTAAATAAAAACTTTTAGTCGCAAGTGTACTTATCGTACAGTTTTACAGTCACTGGCAGAAACATATGTTCTCGAAACGAGAAAAGTGCAAACAGATAACAGTTGATCGTTTTTGAACGGTGATTCTTTTGATATTTGACTTTATCTACACATTTGATTTTTTTATTCCGCTTTGTAATTGCGCTCTTTGATTTTAACTTGTTTCGGTCAACAGCGATAAGCATGATAACAAGCGACAGACGGATAAATAACGGACTACATATGAAAGGTTTTAAAACGGACTGACTACATTGTTTTGAGCCAGTTAATTTATTTGTAATGTTTTACTATTTGTTGAATTTGATATTGTTTTTTTTACAAACTTACCAGATACAATCCAACTTGAAGGCCTTCTTGATGGTTTGAATGGTTTTTATTTTATTTGTTTGTCTTTTTATATTAATTTGTTATTTTATCCCTTTTTTTTCACTATTTTTATTATTTATAATTATTTTCGAAGTTAAATTTATCTTAACTCACTTGCTTGCCAATATTTGTGTGTGACATTTTAACAATTTTATATGTTTTGGTTTTCTTTTAATTATCTTCGCAAGGTGTTGTTTTAACGTGTAAATATTTTTTTTTTTTCTCAAATTTTATTTGAATTATGCTAAAATTCTTTTGTTGTTGCACTTTTAACTTCACAATTTTATATTTATCTTTTTGTTTTTTTTTTCAGAAACACAAAAGAAAATAATTTGATAATTTTGGGTAATTGATAGAGCTGTGGTAACGTTTTTTTTGTATTTTTTTTTTGTTTAATTTCCTGAGACCTTTGAGACCATACAGGGCGTCTGGCCCTGGAAACAAAAATGTTTTTGTTTAACTTTTACTTAAAATTTTATTTTAACACTCCTCGCGGTTGATTTTTGGACTTTACTCCCGTTGCTCGTACACTGCTGTGCTGGGCCTTTTTTCTGACTAAGAGCGGATTAGCGAAATTGAGACGGAGGAGCATGCGCAACAGCGGCAAACGGTAGCTCTTTCCTCTTCTCGTTCTTTATGTTTTCCGCAAACCAAATGCGAGAGACAATAAAATACCAAATCTGCAAAAGTAAGACATCCAAAAAATCAGCTGTTTGCTGTTGTAAATCTTATTTTTTTTTCTTGTATTCTTTTTTTTCTCTCCTACATACCTTGATTAACGTTTTTTCCTTATTTCTTCTCTGTTTTAATATTTCGGGATTTTAGGCGACTTGCCTAATATAGAATAAGCGCTTGATTCCCTTGGCCAAAATTACTGGCTTAAGCTTGAAGGCTGCATAGGATTTTGTAATTATTAAAAGAAATGTAAAAATGTACAATTACTTTAATAATTACTTTTTCGGTTTCCACGACCAGATAACTGCCTTATTGCGTTGACTTAACCCAAACTTGTGGGTGATTGCAAATTAATTCTCGGATTAATTTGTAAGCTTCGGATTGAAGCGTCTTCTCTTGGCTAGATCTTCAAAGGAAAAGACCAGCGGAAATGTTTTAAAGAAGCAGATCACTTCTGTTCTGCAACTTTTGACATGGGCTGTGACACTTGACGTGTTGACATTGCAGGTTGCATCAGACTCTTATCGGACATGGTTTGAAACTTGGCTTATATCGTAAGGCGCGAACTCAGATTTTCAAAATGCCTTTCCAATGCAATTTTGTATTTCTTTCATGACGTAAAAAGTTGTAATTTTGACTTGTATGGGGATATTACACCAACAGAGAATCTGCCGAGCAAATGCACAGGCACGATTATCTGGAATTAGCTCCGAATATCTTTCGCGTGAAAGGTCCCAATTTCTCTGCCTTGTAATGATTCTAATAAATAGTATGCATTTCCAAGTTTTTTCTTCACTCGGCATTTAGAAAATTGTGGTCCTAATTTCTTATTATAATTCTGGCTAAATTGACTTAAACTGAAATTTCTTTTAAAAACTTCTTGACCCTCTGTGAATGTTACTGGCTTGGCTCTCAAATTATATTGTTTGGCATTACGCTCATACGCAATTCGACTGTTCGTCTTGATTTCTTGTCTTAAAATGGCCAACTGATCGACTCTCTCTAATCTTGTTGATTCGTCTAAAAGTGATAAACTTTTCAGCAGCTTGTAATCTTCTCCATGATTAATCATATTAAAGCCAAAGAGTGCTTTATAAGGAGAACAACCAATCGACTGGTGAAGAGCTGAACGTAAAGCTGATGAAATCTTGGGTAGATGTTGATCCCATTCGGTTTGATCTTTTGAAAGATAAGAACGAATAGCTGACAACAAGGAACGGTTGACTCTCTCAGCCGCATTACTTTGAGGTGAATACAACGCCGTAAATATATGCCGGATGCCCAACTTGGTTAAAACTGCCTCAAATTCTTTTGCCTTGAATTGTACTCCATTGTCGCTTACAATAGACTCTGGTACTCCGAATTCAGCAAAAATTTTGTCACATAAGAAATCGACAATAGGTGCAGTTGTAAATTTCTTTATAGGACAAAGCCAATGATATCGGCTGAAATGATCTAACACTATTAACAACCCTATGTGACCTCGTTTGCTCCTAGGATACGGGCCAAGCAAATCAATATAGAGACGCTGAAACGGTCTACATGACACAGCTTGTACTCCCATCGGTGGACGCAATGTAGCATTTGGGGCTTTGGTTTCTTTACACACCTCACATGCACGTACATATTCACGAACTTCCTTAGACAGTCCTGGCCAAAATAAATTCCTTCGCAATCTTTCTATAGTTTTTTGCATGCCTCCATGAGCAGATACTATGCTATCATGTGCTTGTAAAATAGTGGCAGGTCGCAATCTTTCTGGTACCCAAAGCTTCCAACTATCGGCTTCCTGTGCGATATTTCCTGTGGGGTGTTCTGTTCGTATATACACATACTTGTCATGAACTTTCAAATCTGGAAATTTGTCTGTATTAGCTTCAATCCGCGATTTTAGCTCTACATATTCGGGATCCAGAAAAGCTGACGAGTCTAAATCTATTTCAGGACCTATTACTTCTACACTATCAATTTCCGCTTCACACATCCTCGACAATGCGTCAGGTACAATGTTGTCTTTCCCTTTTCTATGAGAAATGGTGAATTTAAAAGCTTGTAGTCGAAATATCCAGCGAGCTAAACGCCCAGATACATTCTGTTGCCTCATTAACCAAACTAAGCTAGAATGATCCGTTATAACTTCAAACTCCTGTAATTCAAGGTAACATCGAAATTTCTCGATTGATAAAATTACAGCCAAACATTCTCTCTCTGTTACGCTATAATTTCGTTGTGATTTTGTCAATTTCTTTGACATATAGGCTATTGGCTTCTCCTCACCTTCTTCTGTCAACTGTACTAGTACTGAACCAATGCCATAATCACTGGCGTCACAATGTAAATAAAATTTACGAGTGAAGTCAGGATTTTGTAAAACTGGAGCCGTAGTTAAAAGGTCCTTTAACTTATTCATAGCGTCTTGCGCTTCGGCTGACCAAGTAAAACATTTCTTGGTTTTCAGTACCTCGGTTATTGGAAAGCAGATCTCTGCAAAATTATTAATAAATCTCCTATACCAGCCACAAATGCCAAGAAAGCCACGAACTTGTTTAATGTTGCGCGGTGTGGGCCAGTTTAAAATACATGAAATTTTTGAAGGATCAGTGGATATACCTCCGCTTCCTATAACAAAACCTAAATAGTTAATCTTTGTTACTGCAAAATTACTTTTACTGACATTTAATGTCAGATTAGCCTTCCGAAATTGGTCTGCGATTCGGATCAATACTTGAAGATGTGTCTCAAAGTCTTCAGATACTATGCACATATCATCAAGATATCCAAACACGCAGTGACGTAACTCAGGTGGAATTAATTCGTCCATTAAGCGACACATAGTCGAAGGTGCATTACATAACCCGAATGGCATGACGGTGAATTGATATAACGATCGACCCGGCACTGTAAAAGCAGTCAAAGGTTTCGCATCGTCTGTCAATTGGATTTGCCAATAGGCGTCTTTCAGATCCAATTTGGATATTAAGTTCGCCTTTGGCAATCGAGCAAAAATACCATCAATGTTCTGAAGTGGGTATGCGTCCTTTTTAGTTACTTCATTTAGTCTTCTTGCATCCAAGCATAGCCTGACTTTATTTGGCTTTACGACTAAACGGATTGGAGAGCTCCAAGCACTTTGAGATGGTTCGATAACACCTAATTTGACCATACGATCTATTTCAGCGTACATCAAATTCTCAACAGCTGGGCTTACTGGGTAGTGTCTCTGTTTAACAGGCTTGGCATTAGCAGTTTCAATGTTATGCTTTATCCATCCTGTGCGACCTAATCCTTGCTTCTCAAAGTTTGGGAACATGTCTTTGACAACTTCCAGTTGTCTTCTCTGGGAATCAGACAGAGGATAATTGTCTGTTTCAGATTTGTCTGTTTCAAATTCGTCTGTATTGACGGAATCGAGAGAGCTGATTATTCCCGGTGCTAAGTTGAACGTTCGCCAAAAATCTACACCTAAAATCAATCTCTGAGCGATTGAGGGAATAACATATAAACTAATTTCATTTTCCAGCTCTTTGTATCTCATTTGCACTTTTAAAATTCCAATTACTTGGTGCGCTTGAGCATCAGCAGTTCGGACTTGAGATATCATGGGTTTAAATTGAGGACATGAGCTGAAATCCTCACGAGCCAATTCGGCACCAATGCAACTCACGTTTGCTCCAGTGTCAAGCAAACCCCATTCAGAAAAATTGAGAAAATTTACGCTAGCATAACTACGTCTATCTATATTATTTTGAAAAATAGTAGAAATTAGCATATGACGTTTATCTTTAAGCTTACCAAAATATCTCCGCATTCGTACTGTATTTCGGCGTTTAGGGGACTCTTGAGTTTGAAATATTCTATTTCTAATTTCCATGTAATTTTTAATCCGCTCTTCATACGGTCTAAATCTTAGATTATAATTAAATCCTAATCCTACTTTATTAGCAGAGGCTAGAGTTTGCATCTGCTCATCTGAACTTTTCTCTTTGTCAGACTGCAGAATTCTAGTTGCTACTTTCGAATCTGTATTTGAAAATTTTACTGGGACATCGGCTGCTTCAGAGATGCCCCTGCCAATCGGTTTTCCGCCTTGCGTTTACAATTTTGGCAGTTTGGTTTATACACTTGTGGTGCGCCGCATCCATAACAAAAGATTCGTCTGTCTGCCAAACAATCTTCCCATACGTGACCAACAACTTCACAATTCCAACATTTAACCTTAGATGAACCAATTCGCTGAACCGCAGCTATCTCTTGCTCCACTTCTAAAGTCTCTTCAACCTGATCCTGCTCCTGCTCTTGATCCACGGCATATATTCTGGGAGGCATATTCTCTCTTGGCTTGGCTGGCAAGGGACGCGAACGACTTACTTCTTTTAAGAAATTTTCCCTTTTCTGAACTAAGCGACGTAATTGGGTAATTGACTGAAGGTCTTCGAACAAAAGCCTTTCCTTCATATCGCTCAATAAATTTCCTCGAACGAGTTCAATGAGGTCTGATTCCTCAAAATGTACTGAGAGCTTATCCATTAATTTGCAGATCGCTTCGTAAAAAGTGTCAAACGACTCCCCTGGCTTTTGTTTACGCGAACGAATCTGTTCTCGCAATTCATAAGCTGATCGACTTTCTTTATATTGAGCTCTTAAAGCTGCACAAAACTGTGACCAGGTAAAAGATTTTACTTCCTTGTGAAATCTCCAAAACCAGTATCCAGCCTTGCCTACTAAAAGCTGATGAACGTTTTTGCTCATGGCTATCAAATCATTGGACAGATGCTCTTTGGTTAATGTTTCAACTCGATATAAAAACTCTTCGACCGATAATCCATCAGAGGTACCGTCGAATTTAATGCCCCATTTTTGAATGACATTAGCTACTCTATTTCCACTGTATTTGTGAACTGATCTGGATGACCTGTTACTTTCTGCACTGGACTGGGTATCGGACTCTTCAGCTCTTTCTTGAATAACCGGTGCACTGGATGTTGTTAATGAAGACAGCATGCGCTGCACGGTTTCTTTGACCAGAGTTTCAATATTTTGATTGACTCCGTTTGATTCAATTCGTTGAGGTGGTAAACGTCTTGGTCGTCCTCGTCCCCTATAACTCCTTCTGGCCCCTCTAGCGTTGGCGTTACCACGAGGCACGTCACCTTGGCTAACTTCAACACATCCATTACTGGTACTGCGCGACTGTTCTTGGAAATTTATTGCTGACTCATTTTGCTGATCTTCGACATTGAGATCCAGTTGTCTGGCTACAGCACGAGTACGTATCCTTTCCATTGGTGGAAGTCTTGGATTTTCTCTTGGCTTTGGGTCAGGCGTGCAATTGCCTACAACGACTTTTAAGTCTTTGACATGTAATAATATAAAACATATCGGACAATCTCTATGTGTTTTTAATCTCTCTTCTATACAGGTTTTATGAAACGTATGCTTACATTTCGTGATCGAGCAAGGTTGAGTATCTAACATTTGCTCACCACATACAATACAAATATCGTCATCTGCTGCAGCAGTTGCAGGATTCGGGCTCCGTTCTAAAGGCATGATGACGTATTTTTTTGTTTTATGTTTTTTTTTCAAAATCTACTTGTAAACTATAATTTAATTTTATTTAATTTCATAAATAAATATTTCCGCTACGACATTTTTTTGGGGGGAATGAATAATTGCCTAACTTTAATCCTTTGTTCTAATTCTTTATTTTTCGAAATCTGTTTAGTCTATTGTTTTATTGGTCTATTTTAACTAATGGCGATTTTACATATTGAGCCAAGTCAATTCTACAAAAATCAACGAAATATAACGGACAAGAGTACACTCACATATACTGATTGTATTCCAGCTACTTTCGCAAAATTAAAGTATTTTCTCAACACTATATTTTTTTTAAAAAATCGCAGAAATTGAAAATTAATTGACACCTATTTCTCTTGCAACGCTGAGCAAACTAAGTATACAATCTCCACGGTCGATAGGGTTCAATTGCATAAACTCTCGAATTCCAGCGGTGTATAAAAAGAATTACTAATCGAAACAATTTCTATAGATACAATTAACAGTCAACAGAAAACAAGCGAGCAAAATTTAATGAAGTATCGCAGTGAAATTTAGTGCATTTACAAGATACTGTAATTGTATCTGTAACTCACTTATCCTGATGTTCATGGACTTTTATTTTTCTTTTCAACACTCTTCACAGCCTCTAATTCCGGTCGATATAAATTCCTGCATGTGCTAACTTTAATCGATTTCCACGAATATGTTGCCTATAGAAAAGACGATGTTATTTTTCTACGATTACACCATTAAGTAGGTTCAAAGTTCAGACAATTTAAAAACAGTCTAAACCTGAGCCACACGGTTCGGGCGCCAAATACTTTGTAATGTCCAAGTGGAGGTTACCTAAAAAGATTTTTAGGCAGAAGTAGCAACTGAAATAGCGGGTCGGGACCCATTAAAGCCGAGCTCATTCGGTAGTGTGGGGGGGTTCTTGCTATTGTTGCCAATCCACATCACAAAAGTTATTATTATAGAGTCCCTGCAGAAACTACCAATCCAAAAGAGCCAACGCTCACGAAAGAACAAAATTAATCCCAAATCAACAAAAAAAATAGAATACAAATCAAAAAAAAATTAAGTGCACAAATTTAAAAAAGGAAAACGGCAGATTTCGATGCGAATGAAAACAAAGGCACAGGTGTGATCTTAGTTGTTGATCGACACACCTTTCTATACCCACCCTACCATGGTCTTTAACTTACGTTTTTGGCAAAGACCCCAAAAGCAATTGCTACACAATTGTTCAGACCCCCATGTCTGCGGAAAAGCGACTAAATTAGTTATACATTATTACACAAGAATTTCATTTAAAAATTAATAACCACATTTTTATTTCAATAGATTTTTTTGTTTCAATTCAATTAATCGGCCATCTGTGATATTTCCTATTATTTACATTAACAATATATTTTCATTTATTCTAGGTTTCTATTTATTAAAGATTTTGTTTTCTTTGATCGATATGCTTTTTATTCTAAAGACTGCGATACTAATTTTTTAACGGTTTGTGTTTCTTGATTTCATTTGTTTTATTTGTTTCTGTCTTAAATTTAGACTTTCAAAGCTTTTATCTATGTTTCATTTTTATTTTCAAGCTAAAAGTGCAAAAACCAAGTTTTAATTATTTAAAAAAAATTATTCTTTGTTTTTTTGAAGTTTTTATACCAACACGTTTTCATTTGTTTTATACATTTTTTTTTTTGGTAACAACACACTTGCTGAAATAAATTGTAAGGCAGGTAAAATATATAAATTGTTATATATAAATATAGTCTGTTAAATGTAAATAACAAAACTTTTAGTCGCAAGTGTACTTATCGTACAGTTTTACAGTCACTGGCAGAAACATATGTTCTCGAAACGAGAAAAGTGCAAACAGATAACAGTTGATCGTTTTTGAACGGTGATTCTTTTGATATTTGACTTTATCTACACCTTTGATTTTTTTATTCCGCTTTGTAATTGCGCTCTTTGATTTTAACTTGTTTCGGTCAACAGCGATAAGCATGATAACAAGCGACAGACGGATAAATAACGGACTACATATGAAAGGTTTTAAAACGGACTGACTACATTGTTTTGAGCCAGTTAATTTATTTGTAATGTTTTACTATTTGTTGAATTTGATATTGTTTTTTTTTTTACAAACTTACCAGATACAATCCAACTTGAAGGCCTTCTTGATGGTTTGAATGGTTTTTATTTTATTTGTTTGTCTTTTTATATTAATTTGTTATTTTATCCCCTTTTTTTTTCACTATTTTTATTATTTATAATTATTTTCGAAGTTAAATTTATCTTAACTCACTTGCTTGCCAATATTTGTGTGTGACATTTTAACAATTTTATATATTTTGGTTTTCTTTTAATTATCTTCGCAAGGTGTTGTTTTAACGTGTAAATATTTTTTGTTTTTCTCAAATTTTATTTGAATTATGCTAAAATTCTTTTGTTGTTGCACTTTTAACTTCACAATTTTATATTTATCTTTTTGTTTTTTGTTTTTCAGAAACACAAAAGAAAATAATTTGATAATTTTGGGTAATTGATAGAGCTGTGGTAACGTTTTTTTTTGTATTTTTTTTTTTTGTTTAATTTCCTGAGACCTTTGAGACCATACAGGGCGTCTGGCCCTGGAAACAAAAATGTTTTTGTTTAACTTTTACTTAAAACTTTTATTTTAACACTCCTCGCGGTTGATTTTTGGACTTTACTCCCGTTGCTCGTACACTGCTGTGCTGGGCCTTTTTTCTGACTAAGAGCGGATTAGCGAAATTGAGACGGAGGAGCATGCGCAACAGCGGCAAACGGTAGCTCTTTCCTAGTCTCGGCTTTTATGTTTCGCAAGACAAATGCGAGAGACAATAAAATACCAAATCTGCAAAAGTAAGACATCCAAACAATCAGCTGTTTGCCATATATACGATATACATGTATATCTTATTTTTTTTTCTTGTATTATTTTTTTTTCTCTCCTACATACCTTGATTAACGTTTTTTCCTTATTTCTTCTCTGTTTTAATATTTCGGGATTTTTGGCGACTTGCCTAATATAGAATAAGCGCTTGATTCCCTTGGCCAAAAATACTGGCTTAAGCTTGAAGGCTGCATAGGATTTTGTAATTATTAAAAGAAATGTAAAAATGTACAATTACTTTAATAATTACTTTTTCGGTTTCCACGACCAGATAACTGCCTTATTGCGTTGACTTAACCCAAACTTGTGGGTGATTGCAAATTAATTCTCGGATTAATTTGTAAGCTTCGGATTGAAGCGTCTTCTCTTGGCTAGATCTTCAAAGGAAAAGACCAGCGGAAATGTTTTAAAGAAGCAGATCACTTCTGTTCTGCAACTTTTGACATGGGCTGTGACACTTGACGTGTTGACTTTGCAGGTTGCATCAGACTCTTATCGGACATGGTTTGAAACTTGGCTGAATATCGTAAGGCGCGAACTCAGATTTTCAAAATGCTTTCCAATGCAATTTTGTATTTCTTTCATAAATAAAAAATTGTAATTTTGAATTGTATGGGGATATTACAACCAACACGCTCAAGTGGATTCAGGACTATGACCCGAAGAACAAAGCCCATAAAGTCAAGTCTTAGTTGGTGTATAACTGTCCAAAAGTCCTGGAAACGCAGCTCCAATCGCCTGACCTAAATCCCATTGAAAATTTTTGGGGAGTAAGTTGGACCGCCGTGGGCACAAAACGCCAATATCGTTCTTATCCGTGTTAAAGAAACGGCTTAAGGAAAAGTGGGCCAAAATTGGCCATGAATATACCCAAAAAATTATACAAAATATGCCAAAGCGCCTGAGTGATTCCAAAAAATATAATGGGATTCATATTAAATATTATACTGAATAGTTTTTCTAGATAAAATAGGTATTATTTTGGTATATAAGAAAAAACCGAATATTAAAGTAACGCAAATTTTGACCTTTTTTTTGTTTTTGTAAAGTTTCTCCTTTTAATTGGAAATAAAGTATTGATATATATACCTCTTTGAAAAGGTAATACTATAGGCTATAATCTACCTTTTTAAAATTTTTGATTATCGTTAGTTTTATACATTTTATTCACGTTTGAAGTTGAACAAAAAAAAAACCGAATATTAATGGGATTCACTGTACATTACACATCGCAGAAATACGCAGAAGACTTTTTTTTTCTCTACAGAAGACGAACACTTTGGTTAAATTTTTTCTTATTGAACAACACAAAACAATACACATATTATCACATATAACAAGTTTTGACACAAAATCTTTTCATTCAACTCTAATTTACATACCTCGGTCTTCAAAATCCATTTTTAATAATAACCAATTTGCTTATCGTGTGGAATTGCCAAGCGCACAAAGTCGACAAAAGTTTGCCGCCAATTTTGTCACAAAAGTCAGCTGTTTAATCGGCTGACTTTGGAGCTTGATAAAAAATGCCAGGGTTGCATTTTTAGCAAAAATATTTATTGATGCTTTCTACAGAGGGAATCTAGTATATATATGTTAAATAAAAATGTAGATTTTCTTCAATTAAATTTTCGACTTTATGCCACTTATTTGTCAATCCGGCCCAGTGTGCATTGGACACTCAAAGCTACTCATTTTTGCAGTAATTCGCTCTCGAACAGAGAGGGAGTGTGTCTATTTTATTGTGCTGTGAAATGGCGACTTATTTTGCTATCATCGACATTGTGCGATGACGTCGTTCCTTCCGTCAACAAGTTGTGTTGTGTTCTGAGCAATGCAAATAAGTTCGAGTACTCTTTGAATAAATCAGACGTAATGAGCTTTATTCGTGCTTGTTCGTTAATAGAAGTATATAAGTATGTAGGTAAGTAGTACAGGTATGTGTAGATACTCACATATAGTATTGCGAGTAGGTAACATACTAGTAGAAACCAATATTGCCCAGAGTACGATGAAGATTCTCCTCCAGCTCCCTCATCTCAGCCTGGATGCGAGTCTGGATATCTGCAACCTCTTGCTGCACCCGTTGTTGCACCTCGGCAGCATTTTTAAGAGCATCCTCTCTGATCTGAGCGCGGTTGTCATACGATTGACGGTTGCCACTGAAGAGACCGCCATCAGCCTTGGCAAAGACAGTTCCATCAGCCAGCTCGATGACAATGTTGCCATTATCATATTCCAGCGTAGCTTGTTGACCATTGATATCGACCTTCTCCTGACTCTTGACGCTGGCTTCCTTGGCCGGGAAGTTGTAATCCTTGCCACCAGTCGACAGTTGAATGCCACCATTGATGATTTTGATTTGGTAGTTGCCAAAGTACTGGGAGCTGCCTTCTCCATCGTTGTTGAATAGCATAACGCCTCCATTGCCAGTGTGAGAAACAAAGCTGCCACCGCCCCTAATTTGGCCATTGATGATAACCCTCGATCCCGACTTGTCGCCATCATCTTCATCGCTCTCATCGCTGCTCGAATCCCCGTCAGTTACAATCGTCTGACCATTGGCTCCAACCAAAACCGTTTTGCCATCGGGCCGGGTGTAGATGCTGCCAGCTCCATTTTGTAGGACAGTGCTGCCGCGATCCCTCGTCACGAAGTTGTGCACGGGCAGGGCCTGCGCTGCCTTCTGCGCCTCGGCAACTTCCTTGAGAGCGGCTTCCTTGATCTGAGCCCGGTTCTCATACGAATGGCGATTGCCACTGAAGAGACCTCCATCAGCCTTGGCAAAGACAGTTCCATCGGCCAGCTCGATGACAATGTTGCCATTATCATATTCCAGCGTTGCCTGTTGACCATTTACATCGACCTTCTCCTGACTCTTCTCACTCGCATCCTTTGCTGGGAAATTGTACTCTTTGCCTGCAGTTTTCAGTTGAATGCCACCATTTACAATTTTGATTTCGTAGTTGCCGTACAATTGGGAGCTGCCTTCTCCGCCGTTATTGAACAGCATTACATCACCATAGGCAGAGGGAAACTGGTTACTGGTGACAATTTGGCCATCGATGATAACCTTGGATCTGTGAGGCTGCGTTGTTCCGGGAATTGAGGTCTGCACACCGTTAGTGTGATCCACATGAGTTGCGGGTTTCTCCGTGATGGTTTCTTTTGCTGCAGAAATTAAGGAAGATTTTATAATTTCAGCAAATTATTCAATATGATTAAAAGATTTACCGCTGGCTAAGCACACAACGACTGCAACTAGCCCGAACATCATTAGAATGCGACCCGTATCCATATTGAACAATAGGTTGACTGTCTCAATTGAGAGCTATGATCCCCCTTTTATAGTAGTTGCAATCGATCGCGAATAATATATACTTGATTATTATGTATATTAAATGTGGGTAGATACACCAGAGAGGTCAACAGTACAACGTCTCGGGGAAATGCCAGCCCAACGAAGATAACGACGATTTTGCTTCTACACGACTTGCGATTCTCAATTGCACTGAACTCGTCTCCAAAATGACGATTGTTTTGACTCACGTTTCGCGACTGACTCGTATTGAGGTAATACTCATTGGGCGTAGCTCAGCTCTGGCTTAAATCGCTTCAATGCGCATCACAAAACTGTCAACTCAAATTCATTCAACTCAAAACAATAATTGACACACATAAGTGAGTGTGAAGCAAAAAAGTTAATTGGAACTTAATTTACTATAGTGAGATAAAAAGGTGAATGAGAATATAATAACAATTATATATAGAATACCATAATTCCACTTTGTGCACACTTCACTGTACCTATGTCATATGTATATAAGAGACTAAACATGCCAACCAAGATGGGAAATCCCTATCATTAACCTTATAATTATTTATTTACTGAAGTCAATATGCGCGTCTTTGTGTACAGTTGGGTTAAAAGTTTATCACTCCGATGGGAAAAAACATAAAGTAATGTGTCATCTCAAGAACTTATCAGCCTATAATAAAAAGGTTAAGTTCGAAAACAAAACTGAAGAGATATTGATGACACTATTATATCGAAGTTGTTAAATTTTCAAGCTTGGTGGAATATACATTTTTGAGGGGAGTTTATAGTAGTCAGTGTGCTAATTTTGGTCACTCTAGCTATTACAGTCTCTGAGATCTCTTAGATCTCATTCGACTTAGAGATCAGACGACTCGGGTGTTAATGTTGGTTGTACTATTACATTATACTTAAATTTTAAATGATTAGTATACAAATTTATAAATATTAATATTTATAAAAATATATTATATATATAATATAATCAAACTATGTTAACAAAAAAAAATATTTAAAAAAAATAAGCTATCATCCACAAAAAAAAAATATTATTAATATTAATATAAATTAATTTTTTTTTATACATTTTTTTTTTATCTTATATATATATATATATATATATATATATATATATATATATATATATATATATATTTAAAAATGTTCTCTAACCAAAGTTCCACGGGACCACCATATAAAATGTCACAATCATAATCCGCTGCAAGATCATAAGATAAGACTAGTCGAATTTGCAACGGAAGAGCTATACAATATAATCGAAATAATCAAAGTGTATCTAGCAAGTGTAGTTGCTGATATCAACACGTTTATACAAACAGACTTAGCTACTGATACTGATCACGAATAGACCTGCATTTTGTAAATTCGGAACTAATCAAACAGCATCAATCATTCGTTTCAATTCAATTCTGTAAAGAATCCATCCATCAAGCCAATTGAAAGTAATGCAGTTAAATTTCATTATATGTATTTGTTTATTTTGAAAATTGAATTGGCTTCATTAACTTCGCCATTGATCGGGCCAAATGTCAATTAGTAGCGCCATTTGCCATTTCCAGAACGTATGACAATATTGTCGGTTGTCTCACCACCATTCCAGCCTGGACCGCCACTGGGCCCCTGATTGGATGCGGGTCCCCATTTAAACAAAGACGGCATGCCGTGAACAGCTAAGATATAATAATAATGTATAGTATTGTGTATTGTATTCGTGTGTGCGTAATGCAAATTGGAATTTTAGGCAACGGCCAATGACTGAACAAAACTGACTTACCGCTGAGCAGCGCGACGAGCAGCAAGAGCAAGAAAATAAATTGAAGACTGCGGCGGCCCATGGTCAAGGCAAAGAGTCAAATGACTGAAGAGCCTTTAACAGAAACGCGCGTTTATATACCATATGT